>VSMD01067419.1:0-33734 GCA_008750895.1 Mirza zaza
GTGGCTATGAAAATCAGCCCTAGTGATGGGCGTGGCTATGAAAATCAGCCCTAGTGATGGGCGTGGCCATGAAAATCAGCCCCAGTGATGGGCGTGGCTATGAAAATCAGCCCTGGTGATGGGCGTGGCTATGAAAATCAGCCCTGGTAGTGGGCGTGGCCATGAAAATCAGCCCTAGTGATGGGCGTGGCTATGAAATCAGCCCTAGTGGTGGGCGTGGCTATGAAAATCAGCCCTAGTGACGGGCGTGGCTGCGCAGCGCATCTGCACAACCCATGGGTGTCTTCGCGGAGTGGGAAAGAACAGGAGCAGCCTTTCTCATCCGCCCCGTGAGAGCTCTAGTGCTCGACAGGAGAGATCGGGGCCGGTGGTTCTAAAGGAAACAGAGTCGCAAGACATTCGGGATGGGATTCGGGGTTTGGAGGGTGAGGATGATGTTCCAGAAGAAGACGACTTCACTGTATTTGAATCGATGTAGATGGTCGTACCATCCTTAAAAAGAAATAACACATTTCCTGAAAATAAGCCCTAGGGTGTCTTCTTGAGGAAAAATAAATATAAGACCCCGTCTTATTTTCAGGGAAACACAGTATCTGCTGCTACCGTCCCAGTCCCGGGTTCCCCACTGTGCCCGTTTCTGGAGATTTCTCTCAAGCGTTGAGCTTGGCGGGCAGGCTGGCCGGGACTCTGGCCAGCTGTGGCTCCTGGACCCCGAGACTCGGCCCTCACGGCGGTCCCGCTCTGCACCGGCTCACCCGGCACCTCCCGGCTGCAGCCCGGCTCTCAGACCACTCACCTGGCCGGGGCCCTGGAGTCCTGAACACGCAACGGGCTCTGCTCCGGTTTGTCTCTGTAGGGTGGAGTTTCGCATCTGGGAGACGCGGGGGAGGCGCCTGAGGAGGTGCAAGTGGCCCACGTGAGATTTTCGTTGGCACTTTTATGTTCTGTGCAACCAGGCAGCAGCGGTCGAAAGCAAGACAGGGCAGCACAGGCGCACACAGCAAGCCCGGGAGGTGGTCGCCCTGTTCTTGCTCCAGGCTCCGTCTGGCTTTGTGCCTCTGATTGGAAGGTCGGGTTTCCCCCCCCCCCGGATCTGTCTACGTTTCCCTCTTATCTCCGTAAAGCAGCAGCCTCAGTCTTTCCTCCCAGCCTTTCATCCTGCACCCTTGGCATGCCTCCTTTTTTGTAGAATCCCACAGTTATCCTGCAGTAGGAAATAGAAAACCTATTTTTAGCTGCAGTAGTATTGGTACTTTTTAGTGTTCTTACTGTTCCGTTATTGTTCGTGCTCCGGGTACCAAGGTGAGTGGCGTTTGAACCTTCTGCACCAACTCCGTATTTTCCATAAGCCCTGGGGTGTTTTTTGAGACAGAGTCTCGCTTTGTTGCCCGGGCTAGAGTGAGTGCCGTGGAGTCAGCCTAGCTCACAGCAACCTCAGACTCCTAGGCTCAAGCAATTCTCCTGCCTCAGCCTCCCGAGTAGCTGGGACTACAGGCACGCGCCACCATGCCCGGCTAATTTTTTTCTATATATATTAGTTGGCCAATTAATTTTATTTCTATTTATAGTAGAGACGGGGTCTCGCTCTTGCTCAGGCTGGTTTCCAACTCCTGACCCCGAACAATCTGCCTGCCTCGGCCTCCCAGAGTGCTAGGATGACAGGTGTGAGCCACCTCGCTGGGTCTAGCCCTGGGTTTTTTAAGTGTCATTTTGCAGAATACAAGGTGTTTTTTTTTTGCTGTCTGTCTTAGTTTGCGCCATTATTCCTGCATTTTCGGTAATGTGTATGTTGTTCATAGTAAAAATACTTGGATATTAATATTCTGTACAGACACTATCTCTCTCACTCATGCTCATACACCCAGGGGTATAAAACAATACCTTGAAGATACTTAGTGCTGAATCTGCGAGCTTGGGTCATATGGAGATTATTTTGTTGTTGTTGTTGTTAGGAATTTCACATTTCCTACCTGCTGTCAGGAGACTTTGGAGCACATTTCCAAGAGAAGATTTTGCTACAGTATTTTGGAGGAAGTAGTGGAATAGTGCTTAGTTTTTTTTTTAAAGACAGAGTCTCAATCTGTTGCCCAGGCTAGAGTGAGTGCCGGGGCGTCAGCCTAGCTCACAGCAACCTCAGACTCCTGGGCTCAAGCGATCCTCCTGCCTCAGCCTCCCGAGTAGCTGGGACTACAGGCATGTGCCACCATGCCCAGCTCATTTTTCCTATATATTTTTAGTTGTCCAATTTCTTTCTATTTTTAGTAGAGACAGGGTCTCGCTCTTGCTCAGGCTGGTTTTGAACTCCGGACCTTGAGCGATCCTCCTGCCTCGGCCTCCCAAAGTGCTAGGATTACAGGGTGTAAGCCACCACGCCTGGCCTATTCATTGAATTTTAGCTGGTGTGTGTGTGTGTTGAATACATTTTCCATTTACAATTTTGTGTGTTTGTTTTGGTTAGCATTCTTATGATTGCAGGCAACAGAAATCCAATCTGAGCTATCCCTAGCAAACTATCTACTGTGTTTCCCCAAAAATAAGACAGGGCCTTACGTTTATTTTTCCTCAAGAAGACACCCTAGGGCTTATTTTCAGGGGATGTGTTATTTTTTTTAAGGACGGTACAACCATCTCCATTGATTCAAATAGAGTGAAGTCGTCTTCTTCTGGAACATCATCCTCACTCTCCAGACCCCGAATCCCATCATGAATGTCTTGCGACTCTATTTCCTTTAGAACCGTCGGCCCCGATCTCTCCTGTGGAGCACTAGAGCTCTCACGGGGCGGATGAGAAGGGCTGCTCGTGTTCTTTCCCGCTCCGCGACGACACGCATGGGTTGTGCAGATGCGCTGTGCAGCCACGCCCGTCACTAGGGCTGATTTTTGGGGTAGGGCTTCTATTGCCCAAATGCTTAGACATCCTGCTCGGGCTTATTGTATGGGTAGGTCTGATTTTCGGGGAAACATGATAGTTTAATGGCTCATTGCTGGTCTTCTGCTAGATCCTTGCTTGACACAAGGCTGACTCAGCAGCCCCGAGACCTCGGTCGGGACCTGTCTGCTGTGCACCTCGTGGCTTTGTGCTCTGGCTTCCGGTGGAGCCTGCACACCTGCCCTCCCTCACCTGGGAAGGTCCTGGTTTTCCACCGAGGGCTGACGGTGAGAGAGCGACTCTAGTCCTCATGTTCTCTTTGTGCCTCTGGACAGAGAAAGAGGACACCTCAATTCCTGCTGCTGGTGGACAGATGAGTCGATTCGCTCGAGCTAATCCCTGGTCTGTTCCTATCAAAGATGTTGGCTGGGCCGGGCTCAGTGTGGCTCACGCCCGTCATCCTAGCACTCTGGGAGGCCGAGGCGGGAGGATCGCTCAAGGTCAGCAGTTCCAAACCAGCCTGAGCAAGAGCGAGACCCTGTCTCTACTAAAAATAGAAATGTATTGGCCAGCTAAAAATATATAGAAAAAAATCAGCCGGGCATGCCTGTAGTCCCAGCTACTCGGGAGGCTGAGGCAGGAGGATGGCTTGAGCCCAGGAGTTTGAGGTTGCTGTGAGCGAGGCTGACGCCAGGGCACTCTAGCCCGGGTGACAGAGTGAGACTCTGTCTCAAAAAAAAAAAAAAAAAGATGTTGGCTGCCACCCAACAGAGAAGTGGTGAATTCCCTAAAGGAAAATCTGGGTACTTTTGGTAGAAAAATGGGGAAAGTACATGTTGCAGAGGCCAGGAGCAATCGTTACTAACATTTTAATGAAAATTCGGTAATATACAAGAACACATGCATGGGCGGTAAGAAAAGGAAGGAAGGAATTAAAACAAAAAACTCAGAACAGCGGCCACTTCTCGGAGGTGATGAGCAAAACATTATAATCTGGGAGTGGTCAAAAAAAAAAAAAGAGGTATTCATAGATTGTTTTATTCCTATTTTTATAAGAATAGAAAAGGGTCGTTTTTAGAGGTATCACTGAATATCAAGTGCCCCATTGGTTCTGCTAGGTGTAAAAAAATGTGATTGAATGAACCAGATTGAATTTTCGAAGTGTTGATTAAGAACACAAAAGAAAAAGATCCATCCCGGATACCTCAGCTCTCCTTTCTTCCCACTATGCATGGACCTTTATACTGAATTATAAAATAGCAGCTTTTTATTTATTTATTTTTTTGAGACAGAGTCTCGCTCTGTTGCCCGGGCTAGAGTGAGTGCCGTGGCATCAGCCTAGCTCACAGCAACCTCAATCTCCTGGGCTCAAGCGATCCTCCTGCCTCAGCCTCCCGAGTAGCTGGGACTACAGGCATGCACCACCATGCCCGACTGATTTTTTTCTCTATATTTTTAGTTGGCCGATTAATTTCTTTCTGTTGTTAGTAGAGACGGGGTCTCTGCTCTTGCTCAGGCTGGTCTCGAACTCCTGACCTCGAGCGATCCTCCAGCCTCAGCCTCCCAGAGTGCTGGGGTGACAGGCGTGAGCCACCACGCGCCCGGCCCCCAGCTTTTTAAACAGTGTTAGAAATGGAAGTATGCAATGCCAGTATCTGATTTGTTTTTCCTGTTTAACGTGGTACTTCTCAGGTAAGGTTGTATCTTTTGGAGCCTGAAGCCGAGAAATAGCAAAACCATGCGGTTGCTCTTGGCCGGGCACCTCGGGGCCGGGACTGGGCAGCCCCACGCCCGGCCACACCCCAGGCTCGGGGGGGCCATTCTAAAAGTGGCCACGGCGGCTGTCGCCCGCCGAGCCTCCGTGCTGAGGGACCCAGATTGGCAGAGTGCAGCTGGGTCCCGCCCAGAGCCAGTCAGGGGAAGAGGAGGGTAAAAATAAAACGGGTCGGACGGCTTAGGTGGACTCAGGATACTCAGAAGTTCACCGGCTACTTTGCTAATTCCCGGCCAGATCTTTCCTTTTTTTTGAGGGTGACAGTGATGATTAGGATGACTCTTTTCTAGGTTCCCTAGATTTGGCAAAATAGTTTCATACAGCACAGCAAAATAAAGTCAGGGTGCTTTTTTTCTATATGTCGTAAATGCATTTTTTTTTTTGACATTAGAGCATTTTGTCCTTGATGAGTTTCTTTCTTTCTTTCTTTCTTTCTTTCTTTCTTTCTTTCTTTCTTTCTTTCTTTCTTTCTTTCTTTCTTTCTTTCTTTCTTTCTTTCTCTCTCTCTCTCTCTCTCTCTCTCTCTTTCTTTCTTTCTTTCTTTCTTTTTCTCCTTCCTTCCTTCCTTCCTTCCTTCCTTCCTTCCTTCCTTCCTTCCTTCCTTCCTTCCTTCCTTCCTTCCTTCCTTCCTTCTTTCTCACTCTGTTGCCCGGGCTAGAGTGAGTGCCGTGGCGTCAGCCTAGCTCACAGCAACCTCAAACTCCTGGGCTCAAGTGATCCTCCTGCCTCAGCCTCCTAAGTAGCTGGGACTACAGGCATGCACCACCTGCCCGGCTAATTTTTTGTATGTATTTTTAGTTGATAAGTTAATTTATTTTTATTTTTAGTAGAGACGGGGGTCTCGCTCTTGCTCAGGCTGGTCTCGAACTCCTGACCCTGAGCGATCCTCCCGCCTCGGCCTCCCAGAGTGCTAGGATGACAGGTGTGAGCCACCGTGCCCGGCCTACAGGATTTGCTTTATTCTGTATTTAAGGATGAGAGAGCCTTGGACATATTAGAAAGGTTTGAGAAAGGCGTAGAGTGGGAGACATTGATCGTATAACAGTGAGAAGGAAGGATGGTTAAGACGAGTTCCTGAGACATGAGAGTCAAGACGCTTCAGATATTTGTCAAGAAAACTGCTCGTGATTTTAGTTATCCATGGCTACATGGCAAATTACCCCAAAATGTAGCAGCTTAAAACAACAAACATTTATGATTTCCTGGATTCTGTGTCTCAGAACTGTGGAAATGATAAGCTGCCGTGTTTCCCCGGAAATAAGACAGGGTCTCATATTTATTTTTCCTCCAGTAGACACCCTGGGGCTTATTTTCAGGAGACGTGTTATATTTTTTTTTTAAGTACGGTACAGCCATCTACATTTATTCAAATAGAGTGAAGTCGTCTTCTTCTGGAACATCATCCTCACTCTCCACACCCCGAATCCCATCCTGAATGTCTTGCGACTCTGTTTCCTTTAGGACCACCGGCCCCTATCTCTCCTGTGGAGCACTAGAGCTCTCACGGGGCGGATGGGAAGGGCTGCTCGTGTTCTTTCTCGCTACGCGACGACACGCATGGGTTGTGCAGATGCGCTGCACAGCCACGCCTGTCACTAGGGCTGATTTTCGGGGTAGGGCTTCTATGGCGCACATGCTTAGACATCCTGCTGGGGCTTATTTCATGGGTAAGACTTATTTTTGGGGAAACACGGTAGGCTGGCGTGGCGGAGCGGGGTGGTGAGTGGACCTGGATAGGCAAGATAGCGGGGAGTCGAGTCCTGCTCGACTGCGTCTTGCTTTCTTGGTCGCCATGGAATCCTTGGCACTCAACACATTTTCAGTAACTGAAGGTGTGGGTTTTGGAGAGGACAGGGTTAAGGTGACGCAGAATTTTCAGCTGTCTGATTGGGGACCTCGGCCCTGGCATTTGCTGAGATTTGAAGCAAAGCGGGAAGAGTTTGGTTTTGTGTGCGAGGAGGAACTGCTCAGTGCAGTTGTAGTTGTACTGAGCTTGACGCTCATTTTCTGATTATTCTAGAAGCACAGCGTTGCCTTCACAGTCCATTCTAAGTGCTACCAGGGGTTACTTGAAGTCGATCAAAACTAGGGTGTCCCGTCTAATTTGTAAGCTCGAGAATGTGCGCAGAGCTTAAAGAAAAGAAATCGAGGAATTTGAGAGAAAGGTACAAAAAAAATTTTTTTTGGGGGGGAGCGGATATAAGCGAACTAGAACTGATGGAAATATATCTTCTTTGGATGAGAAAGTTGGACTAGCTCTACCTGTGTCACCGTGTTTTCAAAATTGCGTATTTAGTTCTTCAGTGTGTTTAACTTCCCTTCGTCCTTTTGAAGTCGGGAAAAACTCAGTTGCACTCTGAACCAGTGGATAGCTGTGAGCTGGCTGTGTTCCACGCGGGCCAGCTTTTATTTCCCCAATGAACGCACTTCCTTCGTCTGTTAGTGATAAGTAGGCGAGTGAGGAATTCTTATCTGCGTACAGGGACCGAACATCTGTTTCTGTTACACCATGTTTCAGGGTGGATGTCTTTGCTAAGGAATGGATGTGAACAAGAGAGCCCTTTCTTATGTAGAAGCCATTCTGGATTGAGAGCGTTTGTTATCTGAGCACCTTATATGCATTAAACTGGTAATTCTGATTTTTTCCTGATATATTCTGAGTGAGGCAGAAACCGTTATCATGGGTTTCCTAAATGCCTGTGACAACACATTTTTTTTTTTAAATGTAAATGTGCAGACAGTAACTCCTGGAGGGGTACCAAGTTTATCTGATGGGCATGCAGAGTTTCTCAGAGTGCCGTAACACATTTTATTCTGCATATCGAAATGTTCCAGGAAGGAAAGCAAAAAAAAAAAAAAAAAAAAAAAAAAAAAAAAAAAATCACCATGGAAACACAGTTAGAATGCCCTTATTTTGTTGTTCTGAAAGGAAAATTCTAAAACTGGGGAGGGAGGGATAAAAGAGCAATGCAGATTGTGTATCTGGCTTCCAGGAAATGAGCTCAGAAAGCATGGGTTTGGTGCCCTGTGCTTAGTGTTATTTAGGACCGTGTTTCCCTTTTCTCACAGGGAAGAACTATAAAAAGGTGGCTTATGTATTGGCACTTCCAAAACAGAGCTGCCAAATAGCTTCCTGGGTTTTACTTTGTAATGCTACCTTTTTTGGAGCTGCCTGCAAGTATCAGAGCCAAGGAAGGGTGGAGAGCCGGTGGGGGAAGGTCCCTGAGATACCGTGTTTCCCCGAAAATAAGACCTACCCACAAAATAAGCCCCAGCAGGATTTCTTAAGCATTTGTGCAATAGAAGCCCTACCCCGAAAATCAGACCTAGTGATGGGCGTGGCTATGAAAATCAGCCCTAGTGATGGGCGTGGCTATGAAAATCAGCCCTAGTGACGGGCGTGGCTGCGCAGCGCATCTGCACAACCCATGCGTGTCGTCGCGGAGCGGGAAAGGACACGAGCAGCCCTTCTCATCCGCCCCGTGAGAGCTCTAGTGCTCCACAGGAGAGATCGGGGCCGGTGGTTCTAAAGGAAATAGAGTCGCAAGACATTCAGGATGGGATTCGGGGTCTGGAGAGTGAGGATGATGTTGCAGAAGAAGACGACTTCACTCTATGTGAATCAATGTAGATGGTTGTACGGTCCTTAAAAAAAATAGCACATGACCTGAAATTAAGCCCTAGGGTGTCTTCTGGAGGAAAGATAAATATAAGAGTCTGTCTTAGATGTAAGTTTTCTAGACAAATTGCATCAAAAAACTGTGCATGGTTGGTGGGGGAGATTTACTACATTAGTATTGTGCTTCAACCTGAGGAGCCGGTGGTATATTTCTTCCATTTGTATCTTATATGTCTTTTAGGGACTTTTTCTTTAAAATTAAGCTTGGACTGCCATTTAAAACTAAATGTCAAAATAAACTGAACTTAGGGCCAGTCGTTCAGGTTACTGATCATTAACATGTGAAGCCAAGATTTTTCAAAAATAATAAAAGTTTAATGAACATTGATAAATTTTTTAAAAAAAGACTCTGTCTTATTTTCAGGGAAACACGGTATCTCTGAGGGTGGCACAGAGGTGGTCCTTATTCTGGGCCGCCACGTGCCTAAGCTATCAGGGATTCTATTGTATGGGAGAAAACTCGGGACAACTAACAGTCTTGGCCACATTTTTTTTTTTTTTCTGTTTGCAATACTGTTAAATAAATGCTGTTGATGAAACACAATTCACAGAACAAAGGTCATTGCCCGGTTGCACCAAAAGAAGGAGACATCTTGAATAAGAGCCTTGATGTAACAGCATCTCCATCTGACTTGACAAGATGAAGCAGTACCCAGTTAATTTAACTATGATGCACTTAAATTGAAGCAGTGTCACTGGATAGAAACTGACTTATAACTTAAATACATGTCGGAAGTATAATACTCTTTTGCAAGGCTTAAAAAACTGTAAAAACCTTTTAGCCTCCTGTAATGTGTTTAGGTAAGAAAGTACGTTTGGGTTTTTTTCTTTGTAAGGATATGGGGTTGAGTGTGAAGTATTTGGAAAGCAACTGTCAAGTTATGGGAAGCCGTGTTGATTTCGTGAATTTCGTAAGCGTTAAGTAAATGACAAAAGTAATAGTTTGACTAGTTTATTATGTTATAATTTCAGTTAACTAACATAAGGATGAGTAGTTGTACTTTCACTAAGTGGTTGATACAATAGCCATTGAATATACTGATCTTCCATTTTAGAGAAACCCACAACTTTTGTGGTTTCATTATGGAACATTATGGTACTAACCAGAAAAAGTGAGAAAAGTAGTGTCTTGGGATGTATAGTCAAGATGACAAATTTTAAGACTGGGAACACTAAACAGGCTTAATGACTGTTCAAGTAGATTATCCTGAGAAATGATGTTTGATGGAATAAAGTGCATGTGATGATTAAAAAAAAAGAAATTGTTTGGATTATTGCCAAGGACACTGAGCAGGGGATGACCCTTCTGTTCAACTCACTTGCCGATGTGTCCTGCCATAGGGGAAAAACATTTTAATCCTTGAGCGTTCTACTTTTTTCATGTGTGCGATCGTACTCTGAAAAAAAAACAAAAAAAAGTCCATGTTGATTGGGGCTACAGAAATAATGATACTGATTATCATTATTGGCTACTGATGCCATTTTTGGCGATTTCAAAACACGTCGCTACATTTTGTAGACCTCATTTTTCCTTGGTGACTAAGTTAAAGTGGAGGTGTGTTTTTTTTTTTTTTTCGGGAATCAGATTCTGAAGTCAGCACGTAAAGAAAACATAGTGTGTGCTTAAAAGAACTGTGTGTGGGCTGGCATATGTGACTCACTTCTAACAGACTATTCGAAGGGGAAAGAGTAGCTTTACCATGGAGAAACCCAGCAGACAGCACCTTTATTGAGTGTTTAAGGTTAAACTCTGACAATGTGTCCTACTGGCTCCATATGTCCACTCGAGGCCTTTTACCTTTGTGCTATTCTCCCCCCTAGTCCCTACCCTGGGTTAGTCGTGAGAAAGCATCAGACAAACCCAGATTGAGGGACATTCTACAAAACATCTGACCCTATTGGGTCAGACCCTTTGAAAGTGTCAAGACCATAAAAAACAAGGAAAGGCTGAGAGAAGCTGTCACAGATGGGAGGAGACTAAGAAGTCACAATAACTACCTTGTTTCCCCCCAGATAAGACCTACCCATACAATAAGCCCTGGCAGGATTTCTGAGCATGTGCGCAGTAGAAGCCCTACCCTGAAAATCAGCCCTAGTGATGGGCGTGGCTATGAAAAATCAGCCCTAGCGATGTGGGCGTGGCTATGAAAACCAGCCCTAGTGGTGGGCGTGGCTATGAAAATCAGCCCTAGTGCTGGGCGTGGCTATGAAAATCAGTCCTAGTGCTGGGCGTGGCTATGAAAATCAGCCCTAGTGATGGGCGTGGCTATGAAAATCAGCCCTAGTGACGGGCGTGGCTGCGCAGCGCATCTGTACAACCCATGCGTGTCGTCGCGGAGCGGGAAAGGACACGAGCAGCCCTTCTCATCCGCCCCGTGAGAGCTCTAGTGCTCCACAGGAGAGATCGGGGCCAGTGGTTCTAAAGGAAACAGAGTCGCAAGACATTCAGGATGGGATTCGGGGTCTGGAGAGTGAGGATGATGTTCCAGAAGAAGACGACTTCACTCTATTTGAATCAATGGAGATGGTTGTACGGTCCTTAAAAAAAAATAACACATGCCCTGAAAATAAGCCCTAGGGTGTCTTCTTGAGGAAAAATAAATATAAGACCCTCTCTTGTTTTCGGGGAAACACGGTAAAGACAATGTGGACATTAGTGGAAAAACTGGTGAAATCCAAAAAAATAATAAAAAAAAAACAACACCAAAAAGCTCTGTAGTTTAGTTAATAGTTTTGTACCAAGGTTAATTTCTTAGTTCTGGGAGATGCACCATGGTTAGATAAGATGTTAGCATTACAGGAAGCGGGATGAAGAAGGTATGAGAACTCTCTTTTGCAACTTTTCCTAAATCTAAAGTTACTTTTTTAAAAAAAGAAAAGGTTTTGGCTGGGCGCTGTGGCTCACGCTAGTAATCCTAGCACTCTGGGAGGCCGAGGCAGGAGGATTGCTCGAGGTCAGGAGTTGGAAACCAGCCTGAGCAAGAGCGAGACCCTGTCTCTACTATAAATAGAAAGAAATTAATTGGCTAACTAATACATATAGAAATAATTAGCCGGGCATGGTGGCGCATGCCTGTAGTCCCAGCTACTCGGGAGGCTGAGGCAGGAGGATTGCTTGAGCCCAGGAGATTGAGGTTGCTGTGAGCGAGGCTGACGCCACGGCACTCACTCTAGCCTGGGCAACAGAGCGAGACTCTGTCTCAAAAAAAAAAAAAAAAGTTTTTAAAAAAGTACTCGTGATATCCTCTTGAGACTGTCGTCTGCTATGAGTGAGAACCACGGCCACCTTGAGAGAGGGTTGACATGTTCATGTTTCTTCCAGCATTAGAGCACATGACTGTTTTTGTTTTTGTTTTTTTTAAATAGATATTTAAAAATGTTTTTTCCGGTGCTGGTGAGAATAGCAGTGGAAAAAAAAAAAACAGTGAAAAGAAAAATCTCTGCCCTCGTGCAGATTGAGTTGCAGAAGGGGAAAGGACTCACAAGAGAAATACGCATAATGTGTAGGATGTTAAATAGTGTTAAAGTGCTATATGGGGGAAAATAAAATAAGGCAGGAATGAGAGAAAGTATTGGAGGATTGAGTAAACTTGAGTTTGGAGGCCCCGCGAAAAGTCCTCGCTGAGAAGGTGGCCTTGAATGCGAATCCAGGAAGAAAGTGAGGGGATGAGCCAGGTAGAACGTACAGATATTTTGGAGAGGAGCCTCGCAGAGAGGCGAAAGGGCATTTGCAAAGGTCCTGAGGCAGCACGTGCCTAGTATATTTGAAGACCAGCCCGGGATGCTGTTTGCTTATTGGAGCCTCAGATAGAGAGAAGATGGTCATCAGCTGAGGCCATGTTGTAGGAAAAATAGGTGTCTTTAATCCCTTTTTGTTTGTTTGTTTTTTTGAGGCAGTGTCTCAATTCTGTTGCCCGTGCTAGAGTGAGTGCCATGGCATCAGCCTAGCTCACAGCAACCTCCAACTCCTGGGCTCAAGTGATCCTCCTGCCTCAGCCTCCCAAGTAGCTGGGACTACAGGCATGCGCCACCACGCCCGGCTCATTTTTTCTATATATATATATTAGTCGGCCAATTAATTTCTTCCTATTTATAGTAGAGACGAGGGTCTCGCTCTCGCTCAGACTGGTCTCGAACTCCTGACCTCGAGCGATCCTCCCGCCTCGGCCTCCCAGAGTGCCGGGATGACGGGCGGGAGCCACCACTCCCGGCCCGGGGATGCCCTTCTTAACCATCTAGAATTGCATGTTTACAATAAGCTATGAAATTGGAAAGAGCTGCAGGTACAAAAAGAAATAAATGTTTCTTTCGTTCAAAATGTATTTTTGTCGTCTGGCTCGGACTTCCTACCTTTAGGAGATTTATAAAATGGAACCCTTTCAATGAAATTGTCTCAGGAGCTCTTTTTTTTTTTTTTTTTTTGCCGGGTCATTAGGAAAGATAACAGCGGGTTTTGGAATAACATAAAATACCCTGGAGTCTGCAGTTATGTGGGTTTAAGTAGAAACTTTATATCGTCTGAGGGCAGCTTTTCGTTTCTGCTTTTGGGTTCGAATTCTCTTGTCTGTGTAAACTTTTTAAAGCAACTACCTGAAGAATTTTCCCTCCATTTCCGTAGCGGGCCAGGCCAAAATTGGTTCTGTTTCATGTATTATCGGCAGTTTGTGGCCGAGCCCTACCACCCCGGCCAGGAGGAGCCTCTTGGGTCCGGTGCCCTCGTACATTTAAGGAGTGAGCACTTTCAACAGGACTCTGCTTGTAGCGTACCGATAGAATCAGAAATTGGAGTCTTGGGTTACGTTTAAAGCCTCCCCATGAAAAGGACTTTTTATTATATGATGAAGCAGGAATGAAATATTCATTTGCTTGGAACCTGTTAAATTCTTAAGTTTCATATAGGAGTCACAGAATAAAGGCCTGTTGTTGGCTGCGCCTAATCCGAAAATCTCTATCATACTTCTCTGCAGGCCCGTAAAAGCCACCGGGCAGCTGTACTCCCGGCCTCGGTATTTAAAACCTTTGGATTTCCTGAGACCGGTGGTGGAAGGGAGGTGTAGAAGTGAAAATGCCAAGGAAATTACTGCTATTCTTGATCTGGGATTGTGGGTACTTTTCTGACCTTTTTCTTTCTTTCTTTTTTTTTTTTTTTTGAGACAGAGTCTCACTCTGTTTCCCAGGCTAGAGTGAGTGCCGTGGCGTCAGCCTAGCTCACAGCAACCTCAAACTCCTGGGCTCAAGCAATCCTGCTGCCTCAGCCTCCCAGGTAGCTGGGACTACAGACACATGCCACCGTGCCTGGCTAATATATATATTTTTTTCTGATTTTAGTTGTTTGGCTAATTTCTTTCTGTTTATAGTAGAGACAGGGGTCTCGCTCTTGCTCAGGCTGGTCTCGAACTCCTGAGCTCAAGCGATCCTCCCGCCTCGGCCTCCCAGGGTGCTAGGATGACAGGCGTGAGCCACCGAGCCCGGCCGAACCTGTCTGACCTTTAATTCAAGATTCTTTATTGCGACTCACCTTGATGTTACCCTGGAAATCGTGTGTTTTGGGGAGCACCTGGATGGTTGTCTTGGCTCCATAAGGGGAGAGTATCTAGGGCAGGGCAAGTGCATCTTCTGTGGTTGAAGAAATCTGAGTTCTTAGAGACCTTTTGGTGGGCTGTGGCGTTTACATGTGGTGCTCAGAGCAAGTGCACGGGCTGGGGCCGCACCAGAAAAGAAACTAAGGACCTAGCCTGAGTTCTCACCGAATTCTGTGTAGACTATAGTCATCAAACCTAAGTTTACAGCCTCGCCTTTTTTTTTTTTTCCTTAGGACTAAAAGGACAAAACACGCTGCTTGATATCTGAGAACCTAAGTTGCAGATGTCTTTAAAGATAGCATCGGGGTGCCTCATTTTTCTTAAAATAATAAAGAGAGAAACGGGGAAAGAGAAAAAAGGTTGATGTGATTCTTGGACATTAAAAATGTTAATTTTGGTAAAATAATTTGAGTGCTTGAAGCTGACCTTGGAAAATTACAATTTGATACGCTAGTTTGTACTTTTACAATGGATTTTCTTTATTAGCCAGACTAGTAGAAGTGAATACAGTCAGTGACGGTATAATTGTTTTCACTTTTGATTTCAGGAGAGAAAGGAAAATATATGACCCTATTAAAATACTTCTTGGTGGCTTAGGCTCAATTTCCCTGCTCTCAGGTCTGGGTATACACTTGTATAAAAGCCTTGAGTGTCGTCGTCGTCGTCTTCTTCTTCTTCTTCTTCTTCTTCTTCTTCTTTTCTTCTCCTTCTCCTTCTCCTCCTCCTCCTCCTCCTCCTCCTCCTCCTCCTCCTCCTTCTTCTTCTTCTTCTTCTTCTTCTTCTTTCCTTCTCCTTCTCCTCTTCTTCTTCTTCTTCTTCTTCTTCTTCTTCTTCTTTCCTTCTCCTTCTCCTCCTCCTCCTCCTCCTCTTCTTCTTCTTCTTCTTCTTCTTCTTCTTCTTCTTCTTCTTCTTCTTCTTCTTCTTCTTCTTCTTCTTCTCTTCCTACTTTGGTTCCATCTTATCCCCATTCATCCATGGGGCAAATATTTATTGAGCATCTATTATGTGTCAGGGAATTTTCTAGGCCCTAGAGATCTCTTCCCTCTGGGAATGTATATTCTAGAGGGTAAAGAAAAAAAATAAATAAAAATGTATGTCAGACAGTGATAAATGTTATGAAGAAAAATGGAGTAGGGCAGTGGATATTGGGAATATCTGGGGAAGGGAATATGCTGGGTATACAAGGTGGTCAGGGATGGTCCCACTGAGACATCTGAGCAGACACCTGGAAGAAATGAGGAATGAGAAAGCCGTAAGAGCACCGAGAGAAAGGAGAAGAGTTTTCTAGTGGAGGGAAACAACAGAGAGGCCATGGTGGCCAGCAGAGTGAGAGGAAGGGAAGTCCCGTGTTTCCCCGAAAATAAGACCTACCCATAAAATAAGCCCCAGCGGGATGAGCACTTGCGCCATAGAAGCCCCACCCTGAAAATCACCCCTAGTGACGGGCGTGGCTGCACAGCGCATCTGCACAACCCATGCGTGTCGTCTCGGAGCGGGAAAGGACACCAGCAGCCCTTCTCATCCGCCCCGTGAGAGCTCTAGTGCTCCACAGGAGAGATCGGGGCCGGTGGTTCTAAAGGAAACAGAGTCGCAAGACATTCAGGATGGGATTCGGGGTTTGGAGAGCGATGATGATGTTCCAGTAGAAGACGACTTCACTCTGTTTGAATAAATGTAGATTGTTGTACCGTACTTAAAAAACAAAGTAACACATGCCCTGAAAATAAGCCCTAGGGTGTCGTCTTGGGGAAAACTACATATAAGACCCTGTCTTATTTTCGGGGAAACACGGTAATAGAAATCAGAGACTGTGGAGCCAGATCTGTAGGATCTCATAGAGAAACATCTCTGGGATTTCTTTCCTTTCCACATCCTCATGTGATTGCTGATACTTATTCTGTCCGCCCTCTTTCATCTTCTCATACCATGCCCAGTTGTTTCGACATCCAGACTCGTGAAGGTTTCAAAAACAAAGAAATAAGCACAACCCAAATAACAATGTGTTAAATGAAGGTGTTGAAATCTAGGTGTCTATCTCTATTAAAACACTCTCCTTTATATGTGCCATTCCCTGGGGAAAGCACCATCTGCTTCCGTGTTTGCCCCCAAATAAGACTTATATTTATTTTTCCTCAAGAAGACACCCTAGGGCTTATTTTCAGGGGATGTGTTATTTTTTTTAAGTACGGTACAACCATCTACATTGATTCAAGTATAATTAAGTCGTCTTCTTCTGGAACATCATCATCACTCTCCAGACCCCGAATCCCATCCTGAATGTCTTGTGACTCTATTTCCTTTAGAACCACCGGCCCCGATCTCTCCTGTGGAGCACTAGAGCTCTCACGGGGCGGATGAGAAGGGCTGTTCGTGTCCTTTCCCGCTCCGCGACGACACGCATGGGTTGGGCAGATGCGCTGCGCAGCCACGCCCGTCACCAGGGCTGATTTTCATAGCCACGCCCGTCACTAGGGCTGATTTTCATAGCCACGCCCGTCACTAGGGCTGATTTTCAGGGTAGGGCTTCTATGGGGCACATGCTTAGAGATCCTGCTGGGGCTTATTTCATGGGTAGGGCTTATTTTGGGGGAAACACGGCCCTGACCTATTACATAGGCCGAGTGTCCTGCCCTTCCCAGTCCAGCAGAACGCACTTGACCCTCTGCGGGATGGAATGTCGATACATTGTTTCATTATTGTATCCTGCGGCTTCTGGCTCGGATGTCTACCTGGGTCAGGGCATTTTAGGAACTGAGCTCTGAGAAGACATGTATGTCTGGGGTGTGACGGTCATTGTGGTGGCACCCCCACCATCCAGTCCACCCCACTCTGGTCATTTTGGTTGATTCCTGTACGTCCAGTCCATCCTACTAAACCCATCGTGGCATTCCTGTGGTCTTGCCAGTGATTGATTAAAGAATGGGCCATTTGACTCCACCGTGCTCAGTGCGGGGGGGCGTGTTTCTTTGCTTCTGAGAAAGACATGAAGAGAAGATTGTGGTCTTCTTCTTCTGGTCATTGCTGTGATGCCTGGTGCTGCTGCAGCTATCCTGTAACCGGCATGAGAGTGAAGTTAGTATGTTCTGAGCCGGAGAATCCTCCGTGTCTGGAGCCTGCTCACTTTGGGCGTCTTATGGTGTGAGATAAGATGTGTCCTTACTGTCCAAGCCAGGTTTATTTGTTTTGTGTACAGCTGAAAACATCCTAAACGACAGAGATTTGTTAATTACCTTCCCAAATTACCTTTTCGGAATACGTCATGTGGATTTACATGCAGTGTTTTCAGTAATATTTTGCCCCACGGACTTACTGAAATAACTTAGAAGGTTAAAGGGACCTTACGTTGCCCTTATATACTATCTGGAGTTTTGTTACATGAAGAGACCGTGATCATTTTGTGTGTTTAAAGAGCTGAAAGGAGTCTTTAGACCACGTTAATTTATTCCACTGATCATAGTGTGCTATTTAAGTTAGCAACATCTGAACTGACGGTTGTAGAAAAGGTAAATTGTAAGATACAAACCCACACCTGTGTGCTAGATTCATCGCAGCTCTTTTTGCATAAGCCCAGACAGTCTTTAAATTAAAAAAAATATATTATTAAGGAACTCGGAATTCATCCCTTTATCCTATTCATTTATTAAGAGTATTTGTAGGCCGGGCGCGGTGGCTCATGCCTGTCATCCTAGCACTCTGGGAGGCCGAGGCGGGTGGATCGCTCGAGGTCAGGAGTTTGAGGCCAGCCTGAGCAACAGCGAGACCCTGTCTCTACTATAAATAGAAAGAAATTAATTGGCCAACTAATATATATATATATATATATATATATATATGGAAAAAATTAGCCGGGCATGGTGGCGCATGCCTGTAGTCCCAGCTACTCGGGAGGCTGAGGCAGGAGGATCGCTTGAGCCCAGGAGTTGGAGGTTGCTGTGAGCTAGGCTGACGCCACGGCACTCACTCTAGCCTGGGCAACAAAGTGAGACTCTGTCACAAAAAAAAAATATATATATATTTGTAAGCACGTGTGATTGTAGCAAATTGAGACACCAATATATGCAACGGTTTTAGGATGGCCAGACTGAAGACTCCTCAAACTTTCTGTACTCTTTCATTATCTGACTGAGGTTAGCAGGTTAAGAACGTTACTACTCTATCAATATTTAAAGAAATAGTTTCGGTAGATTTTTTTTTCCTTTCTAATTCACCTATATCTTTTAGTGCTTATAAAAGCTTGGAGTGGAACTTTGCTTCTCGAACGGGGAGTGAGCAGTAACATAAAAAGTTTGGCTGCGACCCTGGTAAAATGCTAACAGCGAGTGTCTTTTTTTGCATCTGAACTGAAATCTGAGCAGTTCCAGGGCTCTGCACAAGGTAGCTTTGTGCTCGCTCCTCTGATGGCTGAGCCCAGAGGGAGCTACCTGACAGAGAACCGCCTCTGAAAATCAATACCGGAGAGCGCTCACTATTCTCTTTCAAATCTTGTAGGGAACTGTGGACAAAGAGTGTGAAATAGGCATTCTCTTCCCCAATGCCCTATCCTAAGCTTTACTTTGTGGTGACATGCTGACAAATTACTTAAAAAACACCCATGTCTCTCTCTTGCTCCCTTCACCCCTAAATACGACAGGCAGAGAACCCCAGATGCCTGGCTGGGAGGTAGTTCCTCTTTAATTTTGGCGAAGTCCAGGAACTCTTCGTGTTGTGGTGTGCAGAAACATAAAAGGGAATTCTGTGAAAAATTTCAGCTGATTATTATTTGCAGCAGGGGTCCTCAAAGTTTTTAAACATGGGGGGGCCAGTTCACCATCCCTCAAACCGTTGGAGAGTGTGCACTGTGGGCCCCGGATGAGTCGGCTGCTAAGCAGGACAGGCAAAAACACCTGGCGGGCCCGGATAAAGTGCTAGGGGGGCGGCATGTGGCCCCGCCGGGCCGTAGTTTGAGGACTCCTCGTTTTATAGGGTACAGGTTGCTGAACTGAGAGTAATAAATAAGTGGAGGTAAATTGTAAGCTACAAACCCCACATTCACATGGCAGATTCCCTCCAGCTATTCATGCCTGAGGCCAGATAGTTTAAACTAAATAAAAAATATATATATATATATTGTTCAAGAACTGGGACTTTTTACCCGTTTATCCCGTTCATGTATTAAGAATATTCGTGAGGACAGGCGAGGTGCGATTTAAGCTTTGTGGAAAAACGTTGAAATTTGCTTTTAAGCAGAGGCATGGGACGGTGTTTTAAAGTAAGGAGGCTGATTTTCATGTGAGGCTTAGTGCAAATCAGCCTATTGTTTATTCTGAAAAACACACTGTTTCGTGCAACAGACTGTTCATTCTTGTTCTTCTATTCACTGAGAAGAAATACCGCGGTTTGCCTGAAGGGGTATGGGAAGTGAGGAGACGGAAGAAGTTGAGAGACCCATTCAATTAAAATAATTGTGAGTCGAGAGAAGTTAAGACTCCCTGATTATAAAGGCCTTGCATGCAACCGGTCAAATATTGTAGATTCTAGACCAGGGATCCTCAGACTCTTTAAACGGGGGGGGGGGGGGGGGGGGGGGGCGTTCACTGTCCCCCAGACCACTGGAGAGAGCTGTGCACATTCCACACATGCGCACTGTGGGCCCGGGACGAGTCGGCTGCTAAGCAGGACAGGCAGCGGCGGCAAAAACACCCGGCGGGCCGGATAAACGTCCTAGGCGGGCGGCATGTGGCCCTCGGGCCGTAGTTTGAGGACGCCTGTTCTAGACAGACATTTCAGGAGAAGAGGTCATAGAATGAGAATATTGGGTAAGGGTGAATGAATGTTTACCACGTCTGTGCGGCAACCGGTCGGAAGCCCGAACTTCGTGTACGTTATTCAGCTCATTTGACTCTTAACGATTCTTCGAGGTGGGTGCTCTTTTTAATTTCCACCGTTTTTGTCGTTTTGAGGAGGGAACTGAAGCTTAGAGAGATTCAATTTCATAAAGTCTCAGCCGGTAAGTCATAAAAGCAAGGTTCGGACCAACGCTGCGCCCCTAATGGCTATCCGATATTGGCCTTGTTATACTTGAGGAAATGGAACAAAATATACAACCGAAGTCACTTTGCCTTCATTTTAAACAGTGGCAACACAACAAACATATGAAAAAAATGTTCAACATCTCTAATCATCAGGGAAATGCAAATCAAAACCACAATGAGATACCACTTAACTCCAGTGAGAATGGCCTTTATCAAAACGTCCCCAGACAATAAATGCTGGCGTGGATGTGGAGAGAGAGGAACACTCCTACACTGCTGGTGGGACTGCAAACTAGTGCAACCTACGTGGAAAGCAATATGGAGATACCTCAAAGAGCTACAGGTAGATCTACCATTTGATCCAGCAATCCCACTACTGGGCATCTACCCAAAAGTTCAAAAGTCACTTTATGAAAAAGACACCTGAACTTGAATGTTTATAGCAGCACGATTCACAATTGCAAAGCTGTGGAAACAACCCGAGTGCCCATCAATCCATGAGTGGATTAATAAAATGTGATATATGTATACCATGGAGTACTACTCAGCTCTAAGAAACAATGGTGACATAGCACCTCTTGTATTTTCCTGGATAGAGCTGGAACCCATTCTGCTAAGTGAAGTATCTCAAGAATGGAAAAACAAGCACCACATGGACTCACCAGCAAATTGATATTAACGGATCAACACCTAACTGGACATATAGGAATAACATTTATCGGGTGTCGGGAGGGGGGGATGGGGGAGGAGGGAGGAGGGGATGGGTGTATACAACCACAACGAGTGAGATGTGCAACGTTTGGGGGATGGTCACGCTTGAAGCTCTTACTTGAGGGGGGAGGGGGGCATGGGCAATATATGTGACCTTAACACTTGTACCCCCATAATACACTAAAATAAAAAATAAATAAAAAAGAAAGAAAGAAAGAAAAATGAACAGTGGCAACAGAAGCCTATAATTTTAATGTTTAAGAGGTCTTTAGATTTCGGTGTATAGAGATAAAAGTGGTAGTCCAGGGAGAATGTTTTAAAGTTTTTAAACTGCATCGTATGGTGGTACCTTTGGAAAATTTCTATCCTTGCATTTTTAACTTTCCAAAAAGGATAAAATGCATAATCTACTCTGTCAAAATTTTTTCCAGTTTGCCGTTCATTATGAATGTCAGGGCAGGTAACTGTTTTAAACTGGACTCTGTCGTGAGTCATGCTTGAAGAATTCCATGTACTTGGCAATTGATAATGCATGCAACGCTGGGATGTGGGATCTTTTTCTCTGTTGTAACTCTCTCTCTCTCTCTCTGATTATGTGTAGGGTGAAAAGAAGGGAGCCTTGACTTGGTGTCTTTAGAACAACGTGTTATATGCCAATAGCGAACGAAAATTATTTTTGTGCTGTAATGCCAAGGGCTATAGAATATGGCTTAAACATTACTCGGTGTTTTCTCGGTGGATCTTAGGAGAGATCAGTACAAAACAAAAATGGGAGGCACAGAAAATTGATTTCGGAATGTCCAGGCCAGGGCATACTTCGATGAGACTGTGAGAAAAAAAAATCACACCTTGCACCATACAATGGGCAACGGAAATTTCAAAGCCGCATATGTTAAAGTATTCTTTGATCTCGCTTTTTGTTCTATTGAAAAAGACCTATCCAAATGCTGAAAATTAAATGAGTAGGAATGATACAAGGATGAAGTAGTTCATGTTGAGGGTTTCACATAGTTGTCATGACCGAAATATTTTCCCAGTTCCCAAAGTTATAGAAGCCTAGAGAATCATATCTAGGAAAACAGACTAATGCTGTACAAATGCCTCGACTATCTATCCATTAGACATTTTATGACTAAATTTTTATCCCGGGAGATGGAATTTCCTAGTTGATTTATAGCATGAAATTAAGACGTAAAGAACTATGTTGCCCTTTCTATTTTAATGGACCCATCGGTGTTTTTTGTTTAATTCTCCAGTAGTAACTCTAGTTTCGACCGAGCTCCTGCATTGATCCTGTATATTTTTCAATCCAATAATTTTAGCTGATCTACTCATACACGAAATTCCCAACAGCAAGCCTCATTCATCTCATTAGTGCTGTGTGCTGGTGAACTGCTGAGAAGAACAATTGGAATGACAGTGGATTCTGTCAGATGAATCATTCGCTCTCTTCCTCTCTCTCTCTCCTTCTCTGTTCTGTTACTTTTGAAATATTTTTGCATTAAAGGAGTATTACAAAAACAAATTGATTTTTAGATATTCGGGGGATAGAGTATTTGAGATTTATTTTTTATTTATTTATTTACTTTTGAGACAGAGTCTCACTCTGTTGTCCGGGCTAGAGTGCCGTGGCGTCAGCCTCACTCACGGCAACCTCAAACTCCTGGGCTCGAGCGATCCTCTTGCCTCAGCCTCCCTGAGTACCTGGGACTACAGGCATGTGCCACCATGCCCGGCTAATTTATATATATATATATATATATTTTTTTTAAATATATATATTTTTATTTAAAAATTTATATATTTAATTTATAATTTAAAAATATATATTTTAAATATATATGTATTTTTTAAAAATATATATATATTTTTGTAGTTGTTCAGCTAATTTCGTTCTATTTTTTTTTTTTTTTTTTTAGTAGAGACGGGGTCTCGCTCTTGCTCAGGCAGGTCTCGAACTCCTGACCTCAAGGGATCCTCCCGCCTCGGCCTCCCCGAGTGCTAGGATGACAGGCGTGAGCTGCCGTGCCCTGGCTCAGCTTTCTAACAAAGCGCCTGTGTGTCGGTCCTTGTGTTGGTTTTTGGGGGATTTAAGTAAAAGAAAATAAAAAATCCTTTGTAAGTCTAGATTCCACACTGGGTGCTTCCCGGTCATTTTCGTCCCCCAAGTGAAGTGTGCCAGAGGGAATGGTCGGCGTCCAGGATGAGTAATGTCAATGTCGTCATTTGACCTCTCCCTTGCTCTCTGGGGAAGGTGCCAGGCTAAGAAAAACAAAACAAAGCAAAGCAAAGCAAAAACGGCGGCAAACCTCACCCGTCCTGCAACCACTGTCTGCTTCTCCTTGCGATTTAGACTCTGGGCTACTGGCACTGTGGATGGACGGGTATTTACAATGATTTACTCAGTGGGTCTTGCTAAGTCCACGATGGCTGGGTTTACTTTTTTTTTTTTAAGGTGTTACATTCGAGAATCGCAGGGCCGCGGGACAGAGAGACAGAGTCGCCCAGGCTGTAATCATCAAAAGGAGTTTTATCATCTAGCTCCAGCTAGGGTCCAGGCCCCCAGAGTGCCAGCGCAGTGGCCTCTTCTTCGGGCAGGGACCCCACCCCCCCCTTTGTGTGCTAGTGACCCTTTTATAGCTAAGCTGTTTACACGCTGGTCATGCATCCACCCCCACGGTGATGCTTACTCCATCCTGCCCCTGATAGGCTCCAACCTGCTCCGGGTCCTAGCTGAGAGACTCGGGTTTCCGCGTTCTCTGTCTTTCTCCTCTGCGCCCCATAAGGTACCCACAATGCCTTGTGGTTAGCAAGCAAGCGAGCGGCAAACGGAAGTTGGAAGGTGTCCGTCGTCCTTATAGCCCAGTGTCTTACAAAGGTATCCTTTAGAAAAGTTCCTCGAAACTAAACAGGCAGGAAGTGTTTATAAAGTGATCCGCCTTTTGCCAGTAGAGTTCTATATATATATATATATATATATTTTTTTTTTTTTTGAGACAGAGTCTCGCTTTGTTGGCCAGGCTAGAGTGAGTGCCGTGGCGTCAGCCTCGCTCACAGCAACCTCAAACTCCCGGGCTCAAGCGATCCTCCTGCCTCAGCCTCCCGAGTAACTGGGACTACAGGCATGCACCACCATGCCCGGCTCGTTTTTTCTATATATATATATATATATATATATATATATTAGTTGGCCAATTAATTTCTTTCTATTTATAGTAGATATGGAGTCTCGCTCTTGCTCAGGCTGGTCTCGAACTCCTGACCTGGAGCGATCCTCCCGCCTCGGCCTCCCAGGGTGCTAGGGTGACGGGCGTGAGCCACCGCGCCCGGCCTGAGTTCTATATAGAATAGGAAACTGGTCTCATTTCCTACCTCGCCTTTGCTTCGGCGCCATGTCCACCGTTCGTGCTCAGAATATCGGGCTGGGCGAAAGAGGCGTGAGTACCCGGCAGGTGTATTCGCGGGAGGCAGCAAAAGCGAACAAGGGCAAATCGGCACAAGCGGGGAGGGCTTTAAGGGCTTGAGGAGAACAAAAGGCTTTTCGGGGCTGGTGGGGTTAGAGAAGGTTGCGCAGAGGTGGCTGTTGAAGTCGGACTCTACCTGAGGAACATCGCGTTCTGTGCAGCTAAAGCCTAAAAGAAATACTCCCCGACACTCCCTTGGGGGAGTCTGCGTAGTCGGATTTCTCTAACTTAACGCAAAATACAACATGCCGCCGCGGTGAATGTTCCGGTGCTTGTAACACGCCGCACAGCACTCACCAACCACCACCCCGTGTTAAGAGATGAGAAAGCCGAGGCTCACACAAGCCAACAGAAAACTTTCCCGAAGTCTCCCGGTGGGACCCTCTCTGTTGATCCTGGACACAGGCGCACATATTCCCGTGTTAAAAAAAAAAACATCAGCTTTTCTGGGGAAGGGATGAGAAATAGGAACCAAGCGAGGTTGTTTTTGTGTGACTTTTATGGAATCTAAAAGAGTAGCTCCAGCAGCAGGTTCTGCTCCCGTCTGAGATGACATCTTCGTTTTGTTTAGCTCTTTCTTAGACATCTGTGAAGGTTGGGTGTTTGGGGGTTCAGCGGGACTGTACTGAAGGTCAGTTTCCAAGATGGGACAACTATTGGCCCCAACTATTTGCCATAGAATCTTCTTGCACTTAAATTATTCCGGATGTTTCTGATAAATTCCAGGGATGAAGAGCAATTTGGTCCTGCAATTGGGCTTTTTTTTTTTTTTTTTTTTCTTACTTTAGTTGCAGGAATTAATGACCCAGAATAATTTTTTTTTTTTTTTTTTTGAGACAGAGTCTCACTTTATTGCCCAGGCTAGAGTGAGTGCTGTGGCATCAGCCTAGCTCACAGCAACCTCAAACTCCTGGGCTCAAGCGATCCTCTTGCCTCAGCCTCCCTGAGTAGCTGGGACTACAGCCATGCACCACCACGCCCGGCTAATTTTTTGTATATATAGTTTTAGTTGGTCAATTAATTTCTTTCTATTTTGAGTAGAGACAGGGTCTCACTCAGGCTGGTTTCGAACTCCTGACCTCCAGCGATCCGCTCGCCTCGGCCTCCCAGAGTGCTGGGATGACAGGCGTGAGCCACCGTGCCTGGCTGACCCAGAATAATTTGCATCTATATCCTGATTAGAATTGTTTTATAACATTTGCTAGTTCTGACTTGGTCAGTACATGGGTTTGTGTATAGATTGGCGTGGAAGAGTGTGCTTGCTTCATTTTGAGAACTTTTTGTTACGTAAGCTTAGAAACTTGACTTGGAATTCTGTGATAAAGCCTTTTATTCCTGAAGTGATTGATGCCAGGACACTTGGCATATTTTTCATGCCAAATTAAGAAATATAATTATTTGTGAGCAATGACCTTTGACCACGTACAGTCTGATTGTTTGAGTCATTATTACTCATGAGCAGCTGGAGTCTGTGGCTTGAATTTTGAGTCACTTCATTAGGAAATATTCAGCCAGAAAACGCGTCTTGGGGCTCCTTCTGGGCTCTGAGTAGGAAGGGGTTTGGTGCAGCCAGTAGTAAAGATGCCTATTTCCATTTCGACATTTCAAACTCGAAATGATAACACCATTTAGGTGAGTCAGAAGTGTATCCAGTGATGGCCGACACTGGGAAAAAATATTGACTGATTGGGTTAATCTTTTAAAAATGTGGACTTCTTTGCTATAATTAGAAAGCTGTCGTTTATATCCCCCCAAAAATTCATCTATCCTGGGAAAAGGGGATGATTTGATAGCTGTCGGCTGGTTGGGTCTTTATTCAGAAATTTGTGTTGAAATGAACTTATGGGCAGTTTCCTCCCAATGATGTCATGAGACAGTAACACTGTATTCATCTTTTGGAAGTCCACTTCTGGCCCTTTTACCCAAACAGTGCTGCCAGATGTTACAGCTGCAGTGAAATCTGAAACAACGTGAAAATCGCCCTGTTTACTCATTCCGAGCAAAAGGGCGGAATGCTAAGATAGTTTTTTTTTGTCACAAACGGATCGAATTGAGGAGTACGATCGAATTGAGCCAACTGCATTCACTCTCCTCTGGTCCTTTCTGTAAAGAAGCCTGCCTTCCTAATGCAATCATTTTGATTTAAGTTTTTTTTTTTGTTTGTTTTGTTTTTAACAAAAGAGAGAGAGAGAAAAAAAAATCCAGACAGCTATTCCTTTATCCTTCATCTGCCTCAGAATGGCTAAGAACGGTGATCGTGTCAGGAATTCCTGAAAACGGGGTCAGAGAAGGGCTTTATAGCTTAGGCTACCAAAATCCTTTTATGTAAACCCGGAAAAAAAAATCTCCATGAGATTCTGGATGAAAGTACAAGGGAGGATAAAAGGTCAGGGCTGGTTTAAGCAGAGTAGCCCCAGAGGGCGAAGGCATTTTCATTGTGCTGCCTTCCAGAAAGAAGGGGAGCATCCATTAGACACCCCGAGAATGCCTGTCCACTTTCCCACAAGGTCGTGTGTAGGATTCCTAAGGCCTACAGCAGATTGCACAACCTTTCGTTCCGCTCGCTTCTGTTGGTTAATGCAAAGCTCCCATTCTTCAGCGTAGCTTCTTTTGGCTCAATTGAGATCTGTACCCCTCTCAGTTTACTTCTACGCTTCCATTAAGGCCTGCAGGAGAGAATGATTCCTTCCTGTCCCCATCACTGTTTTTTTTTTTTTTTTAATCAATGGTCCTTCTTTGCCTTCCCCTGAAGGATGTGCCCCCCAGACCACTTTACTTCTCGACCTGGCTATGATAGCTCTGCTTGGATGCTCTTAAATAAAACGTGGGAGAAAACAGAACTCTTTTTTTTTTTTTTGAGACAGAGTCTCGCTCTGTCACCCAGGCTAGAGTGAGTGCCGTGGCGTCAGCCTCGCTCACAGCAACCTCCAACTCCTGGGCTCAAGCAATCCTCCTGCCTCAGCCTCCTCCCGAGTAGCTGGGGCTACAGGCACGCACCACCGTGGCCGGCTAATTTTTTCTATATATGTATTTTAGTTGGCCAATTAATTTCTTTCTATTTTTAGTAGAGATGGGGGGGGTCTCGCTCTTGCTCAGGCTGGTCTCGAACTCCTGACCTTGAGCGATCCTCCCGCCTCGGCCTCACGGAGTGCTAGAACTCACTGGGCTCTTGCAAA
Source organism: Mirza zaza (assembly GCA_008750895.1). Lineage (NCBI taxonomy): Eukaryota > Metazoa > Chordata > Mammalia > Primates > Cheirogaleidae > Mirza > Mirza zaza. The sequence goes on from VSMD01067419.1 coordinate 27,267, forward strand.
ACAGCACCCCTTCCGCATGTGCCAGTCACTGCCTGCAGTCTCCTCTGCCATCCTTGGCATCCGGCGAGAAATATCTGGGCATCCCAGACGTTTCGGGGTTAATGTCTGTGCTTCTGTGTCTGCTAGACTCCGGTTCGAGAGCCCGTCTTCTGGCTTTGGTCGGCTCACACCTAGAATAGCAAACAGTCCTCTGACTTTGCTCCACACTTGTTGCAAAACTCAGAAGAATTGCTGTCATCTTTTTTGTTGGATCCACGGGCACTTAGCAACCAACCAAAAACCAAACAAACAAACATACACACACACACACACACACACACACGCACACGCACACGCACATGCAAAACCAAGACTGGTTCTCTCTGCTGTGCCGGAACATTCTTACAGGGCGGGTTCCTTTGGTTCCTTGGCGATGTCTACGGCCACTCTCTCAGAATAATGCTTTAAATGTTTAAGCAAGACATATAGTGTCATGAAAGAAATAAAAATTATATTGGAATACATTATGCAAATATTAACTTTTTGATATAGCAACTTACGTGCTTATTATTATTATTTTTTTTTTTTGAGACAGAGTCTCACTCTGTTGCCCAGGCTAGAGTGAGTGCCGTGGCGTCAGCCTAGCTCACAGCAACCTCAAACTCCCGGGCTCAAGCAATCCTCCTGCCTCAGCCTCCTGAGTAGCTGGGACTACAGGCACGAGCCACCACGCCCGGATAATTTTTTCTATATATTTTTAGTTGGCCCATTGATTTCTTTCTATTTTTAGTAGAGACAGGGTCTCCCTGTTGCTCAGGCCAGTCTCGAACTCCTGACCTTGAGCGATCCTCCCGCCTCGGCCTCCCAGAGTGCTAGAGCCCATGTTCTTACAGTACTAAGTTTTATATTTGGGATAATAGAGAGATGAGAACTTGAACAGCACCCTTTACATGAATATATCACCTTTTCCTTTGCTTGCATGGCATTCTAACTCATCATAGCCAACATGATCAGCCAAAAATTAATATGTTGCTGGTGTGTGTTTTTTTTGTTTGTTTGTTTGTTTTTGGCAGGGCTTGCTATGTTGCTCAGGCTGGTCTCGAACTCCTTGGCTCAAGCAATCCTTCCGCCTCAGCCTCCCAGGTAGCTGGGATCACAGGCTCGGAGCCCTGCTTGGCTTGCTGTTTTGTTTTTCGTTGTATCGGCAACTTCCACTGAGGGTTCAAGAAACCTCAAGCCTCATTTTTGCTCTCTCCCGGGCGGCTGGGTCCGTTGCCTGCCCGATATAGTCCCTGCTCCGACTCTTGGGGTCCACAACCTGCCAATGAGGCCAGCCGGTGGAGAAAGAAAACAGAGCCCGGACACAGGCTGAAAACCCGTTTAAAATAAGATCTGGGTTTTTGAGACGCCCGTTCCATCAGCAGAGGTTATTAGCTATATCCAACGTACGTTCTTTTTTTTTTTTTTTTTTTTTTGAGACAGAGTCTCGCTTTGTTGCCCGGGCTAGAGTGAGTGCCGTGGCGTCAGCCACACTCACAGCAACCTCACTCTCCTGGGCTCAAGCGATCCTCCTGCCTCAGCCTCCTCCCGAGTAGCTGGGACTACAGGCATGTGCCACCATGCCCGGCTAATTTTTTCTCTATATATTTTTAGTTGGTCAATTAATTTCTTTCTATTTTTAGTAGAGACCGGGTCTCGCTCTCGCTCAGGCTGGTTTCGAACTCCTGACTTCGAGCTATCCGCCCACCTCAGCCTCCCAGAGTGCTAGGATGACAGGCGTGAGCCACCACGCCTGGCCGTACTTCTTTTTTTTTTTTGTTTTTTTTTTTTTTAAAGTTTTCACCTATATGGAGGCCACGACCCACAGCTCTCCTCCTCACAGCTACCTGTGGGATTTGGTGCAGGTGGGCAGCGGTTCGTTAGGTACGAATTGAAGATTTCGTGTGGAGCTTGGTCTTCCTCAGGCCCCATGCAGCCAGATATTCTTAATAGCATCTTAAAAAAAAGCACCCAGTTGAAAGTTAAAAGGGTGGCGATGAATGGAATCTAATTAGGTACTAAAGATATCCGACAGCTGTTGTTCTAGGTGCTGAATCGCAGATCTGTATTTTCCCCTCCCTTTTGGAAGACTTTTAGATAATCCAAGCGTCTACAGAGGTTACTTAAGGATATGAAGTGACATGAGGTTTTATGGTCATAGGGGGAAATAGAGGTAAAATGGGAAACTCTGAAACATTAACATTTAGGGCAGTATTTAAAAAAAAAAAAAGAGTGCGGTAATTGGGTCAGCTTATTTATGTGTGCACGTGTATGGGAAAGTCACCGGAAAAGGGAAAAGGGTTTTGGTGTTATATTCCAATACCATCCCGTGTTAGAGTAGGGTTTTGCAGATGGCAAGATGGGCCTCAGAGAGGTCGAGTGATCTGACCAGGTGGCCGTGGGGGGGGGGGGAGGCGGATGGAGCGGGGATGGAAGTTCCTCCACCTGGATTCTGACCTTTTCCTTCTGGCTGAATGGGTGACAAGAAGGATCCTCTAGGTCAAGAGAAAAAAATGGCCGGTCATCCCAGCACTCTGGGAGGCCGAGGCGGGAGGACTGCTCGAGGAGATCAGGAGTTCGAAACCAGCCTGAGCAAGAGCGAGAATCGGTCTCTACTACTATAAATAGAAAGAAATTAATTGGCCAACCAAAAATATATAGAAAAAATGAGCCGGGCATGGTGGCACATGCCTGTAGTCCCCGATACTCAGGAGGCTGAGGCAGGAGGATCCCTTGAGCCCAGGAGTTGGAGATTGCTGTGAGCTAGGCTGACGCCACGGCACTCACTCTAGCCTGGGCAACAAAGTGAGACCCTGTCTCAAAAAAAAAAAAAAAGAGAGAAAAAATGAAAAGGGAAGGTGTTCATCTAGAGGACCAGTGTGGTAAAGTTGACTCTGGACTTAAAAAAAAAAAAAAAAGAAATGGTTCAGCCCAATTCTGGCCCTTCCTAGTTTTATAACCTGGGTAAGCTGCTGGATCTGAGACCTCAAGCTCAGAGACCCTTACACCGAACCTGAAAGGTTTTGTGTGTGTGTGTGTATCTTATAATTATTTATTTATTTATTTTCCCAGCATATTATGGGGGTACAAATGTTAAGGTCACGTATATTGCCCATTCCCCCCTCCCCCCTCGAGTCAGAGCTTCAAGCATGTCCATCCCCCAGATGGTGCACATCTCACTCATTATGTTTCTATATACCCATCCCCTCCCCCCCACCTGCCCGACACCCGATAGATGTTACTCCTGTGTGTCCACTTAGGTGCTGATCCATTAATACCAATTTGCTGGTGAGTCCATGTGGTGCTGGTTTTTCCATTCTTGGGATACTTCACTTAGTAGTATGGGCTCCAGCTCTATCCAGGAATATACAAGAGGTGCTAGATCACCGTTGTTTCTCATAGCTGAATAGTGCTCCATGGTGTACATACACCACGTTTTATTAATCCATGCATGTATTGATGGGCACTTGGGTTGTTTCCACATCTTTGCAATTGTGAATTGTGCTGCTGTAAACATTCGAGAGGATGCATTTACGGATGAGCTCTGAGGACTGAGATCATGTACATGACAGTATCCAGTACTTGATGAATGTCGAATTCTTTTCCCCTTCCTTTAAATATTGATCTGTGAATTGTTTAAATTTTTCCTGATGACACTATTTGGGTTCTCCACAGTCCTCTGTCTTATAAGACCTTTATAGAAAACCATTTAATTATATGCAGCATGTAGATGTAGTAATTTTTTTTTTTTCAAAGTAAAGGTTTTGGGCCGGGCGCGGTGGCTCACGCCTGTCATCCTAGCACTCTGGGAGGCCGAGGCGGGAGGATGGCTCCAGGTCAGGAGTTCGAAACCAGCCTGAGCAAGAATGAGACCCCGTCTCTACTAAAAAAAAAAAGAGAGAGAGAGAGAGAGAGAAAGAAATTAGCTGGACAACTAAAAACATATAGAAGAAATTAGCCAGGCATGGTGGCGCATGCCTGTAGTCCCAGCTACCTGGGAGGCTGAGGCAGGAGGATCACTTGAGCCCAGGAGTTGGAGGCTTCTATGAGCGAGGCTGACGCCACAGCACTCTAGCCTGGGCAACAGAGTGAGACTCTGTCTCAAAAAAAAAAAAAAAATTAAAAGTAGAGGTTTTGTAAGGGGTAAGATATCTTCCAGGAAGTTGTTGTCTGGCCAGGTGGTTTGAAGTCTTGTGGAGCAACATGGAAGTGACGTAGATACAATTGAACTTTTAAGAAAACAGCAATGATGTAGCGCAAAGCCCAAGAGAAACGGCGAGATGGTGACGTCCTACACCATTTATCCTGGTGACCCTGAATCGTTAGCGTGGTGTGGGGTGGTTGATGTCCACATGGGTTCCTCATCGTGGAAGCCTGACCTCAAGTAGGAGGAAGATAAATGCGTTTGACGATAGAAAGATCAGCAGAGGTGCCTGTGTTTTTTGAGAAGGAAGCAGCCGAGGGAGAAGGTAGATGACAGGGGATTAATAGACCAGGGAAAGGAGGTGCCGGGTTTCGGGGCAGACCCTAAAGGTCGTGGGGCTGGGGTCAGGCCCTCATGCCTTCCTCACCTCTGGTAGGATGGGAATATCATTAGAGGGTAATACATATATTTAGTTTGAACTTCAGTTCCTTACGTTTCTGTGAAAAAAGATTAGATCATGGATTTATTACCGTGTTTCCCCCAAAATAAGACCTACATGCAAAACAAGCCCCAGCAGGATGTCTAAGCATGTGTGCAATAGAAGCCCCACCCCAAAAATCAGCCCTAGTGATGGGCGTGGCTATGAAAATCAGCCCCAGTGATGGGCGTGGCTATGAAAATCAGCCCCAGTGGTGGGCGTGGCTATGAAAATCAGCCCTACTGGTGGGCGTGGCTATGAAAATCAGCCCTAGCGATGGGCGTGGCTATGAAAATCAGCCCTAGTGACGGGCGTGGCTGCGCAGCGCATCTGCACAACCCATGCGTGTCGTCGCGGAGCGGGAAAGGACACGAGCAGCCCTTCTCATCTGCCCAGTGAGAGCTCTAGTGCTCCACAGGAGAGATCAGGGCCGGTGGTTCTAAAGGAAACAGAGTCACAAGACATTCAGGATGGGATTCGGGGTCTGGAGAGTGAGGATGATGTTCCAGAAGAAGACGACTTCACTCTATTTGAATCAATGGAGATGGCTGTGCCGTACGTAAAAAAAATAACACATGCCCTGAAAATAAGCCCTAGGGTGTCTTCTTGGGGGAAAATAAATATAAGACCCCGTCTTGTTTTCGGGGAAACTCGGTAGGTGTGGGTCAGGTCCCCAGCCGCCCGTGCTCTCAGCCGGGAGCTGTGCCCAGCCCACCCCTCCCCGGGCCTGTGCCGGATTCCAGCTCCCGCTGTTGCCCCAGAAACTTTTGTTAGCGCAGAACTTTCTCACACTCGCTGGCCCAGAGGTTTGTAGAATTCCAGGGCCAGTGTGTGTGTGGTCAGGCAGCCAAATTCCAATTTCAGAATGCTGCGTGTGACCAGGAAACTCTGTTCACTCAGGCTTTTAAAGGGCTGACAGGGAGAGAGAGACAGAAGAGAGAGAGAGAGAGAGAGACAGAGGGAGAGAGACAGAAAGAGAGACAGAGAGANAGAGAGACGGAGAAAGAAAGAGAGACAGAGAGAGACAGAGAGACAGAGAGAGAAAGAGAGACAGAAAGAGAGAGAGACAGAAAGAGACAGAGAGAGAGACAGAAAGACAGAGATAGACAGAGACAGACAGAGACAGAGAGAGACAGAGAGACAGAGAGACAGAAAGACAGACAAACAGAGACAGACAGAGACAGAGACAGAGAGACAGAGAGAGACAGAGAGACAGAGAGAGAAAGAGAGACAGAAAGAGAGAGACAGAGAGAGAGACAGAGAGAGACAGACAGAGACAGACAGAGACAGAGAGACAGAGAGAGACAGACAGAGACAGAGAGAGACAGAGACAGAGAGACAGAGAGAGACAGACAGAGACAGAGAGAGACAGAGACAGAGAGACGGAGAGAGACAGAGAGAGAGAGAGAGAGAGAGAGCTGTCTGTTCGGGGGAGGACAGTATGAAGACCAGCAAACAAGTGACTTCCAGCCAGTGAACAAACACAGTTTGATTTCCGGGCCCCGGGTGTTAGCGGTGACCCGGCAGAGGTGTCTGAAAGGTGGGTTGGCTCGGGAGTTTTAAGTCGTCCAAATTTGACAAGGGATCGCACCAAAATTCTTTCAGAAAGAGATACAGGGCTCATTTCTCCTCTGGATTTCCCGTTACTTCACAACCTTCCTCAGTGAAGGGTCTCAGAATTTGGCATTTTTAAGTCACAAAGTCCTTCCTAAGGCCTGCACTGAGCCTTTCTCCTTCTGAAGCTCCCAGAGGAGTCTGCGTTTCTTTCCTCCCTTCCTTCTCTCCCTCCTTCCTCCCTCCCTCCTTCCTCCCTCCCTCCCTCCCTCCT